>CAEFZY010056623.1:0-17399 GCA_903066815.1 Brachyrhaphis roseni
CAGGTTTGGTGTCAGCAGGTAGCTGGGTGGAGCTGAGCTGCTCCAGCAGAGCCAAACCTCCACCCAGATTCACCTGGTTCAAAAACAGTGAACATGGAGCCACGAATGTTTCTGTGGAACAGTTTTACAACTTCAATGTTTCTGAGGAAGGAGAGTTTCACTGTGTGGCTACAAATGATCTGGGTCAACAAAATTCATCTGTGATCCATGTCAGAATTAATGGTAAATGTTGTAGCTCCACTGAACCTTGCCTAAATGTTTAAAATTACCATTCTAACATGAGCTATTAAATTTTTTTTTGACTGTTTTATTTGCTTGTCGAAAAGACAACAGACACTTTGATACAATGAGGATCGCAGTGGGAATATCGGTGGCCGTCTTCCTTATTGTTTGCCTCAGTGTGTCTGTTTGGTGAGTATGACAATGAAAATTAAAATGTTACACAATGAAGGTACCATTTTGTTCAAAACAGTAAGAGTGTGTTTAAAAAGCATGTAAAGGTTATAGTTTTAACAGTATGTCTTTCTTAACATGCCTTTGCATTTTGAATAGTGCACTTTCTGTTGCAAATTACAATATAAATAAGAAAAAAAACATCTCAGTTTTTCATAGTTTCAGTGAAATGGGTCAAAGGGAATGTTTGGCTTGTAAAAAAGCTGCAGTTTCTTGTGGTTATATGTAGAGTGAAGTGAAATAATTAGGTTTTTAGTCATATTATGATGCCACAGCAAACGTTTTCAACAGTTTTCTTTTTATTGCCTTTAGCATCTTAAGGAAAATTTGCTGATTCTTTGTCTTTTTGGCTGTTTTGTGATTCAGTGAAGTGATAGCTTTATATTTCCTTACTTATCTTTGTGTTTCTGATTTTAAAAGTTTTCAGACGATTTAAGCTGCACAGTCTATCATTTTTTGCCTTAGTTCATATGTTTGCCACTCTCCAGTCAAACTTTTGTTTTAGAAAAATGCACAAATGTTTTAGTTTTCTGTCATTCTGGAATTAACAATGACTGTTAAATGTTTTCTGATGGCAGCAGTGCAAATAGTAAACAGCATTTGTCATATAGAAATCTAATTTCAACAGCAAACTGTTTAATCTGGTTGTTGATGTTGGACTGCTTTTACTTGTTGTGGTCTTATTTATGCTGAAAGTTTGATCCAGGCAACATCAGACTTTAGATAAGTATTGATATTAATAAAAATGTAAAGAACATCCCAGAATGTTAAACAAATAGGAGAAAAGACAATGAATACATAAATTAGTAATATCTAGGAAACGCATCTAACAGTTGTGAAACACTGCAGCCTAATGGACTAACATCACAATAACAGCCTCTATGATTTCACCTTCTAGCCTCAGCAATGTCAACATTTGTTGCCAGAAAATGTTTTTACTTCACAACTAAACTGATAACAAAGCTACTTCACTGTCACTGAAATGGATTTTTGCAATAAATTACATTGTTTGCGTCATGTTTTTGAGCAAAAGAAAATGTCAATTTCAAGAGATACTTCAGTCAAAATTAATGCACCGTCTTTTAAAAGTAAAGAATGACATTTAGTGGAAAATACTTAGCTTCAGAGAACTTGTCTCATTTTCTGTGTTGCCATGGTTATTGTGTTGGTTATCTAGACAAATTATTTCTGGTATTGCAAATGTATAACCAAACTGGTGTCAAATTAACACCATGGGGAAAAAGTCGCTTTTGTTGCACTTAAAACCTTTAATATCCACTTTGTTTATCCCTGAAAATTAGCTCTTGTTTGTCTTTCAATTCTTGTTTAACTTGACCAGGATTTAATCTGATGTGATTAAACTGATGTTTATCTTCTACTGTTTGCTTCACATAAAGTCTTGACTCTCTTGGGTTTTTGTGTTGTCACCTGAAACACAGTAGAAATCTTCTGCAATCTAATGTCTTCCAGGTGTTTTAAGTCCAAACATTCAAATCTACAAAAGAGTCAGGTGAGGAAATGTTTGTCTTCCGCATGGAGCAGTGCTGTGTGCTGCCACGTTTCTGACCACATCAGCATGAATGACGCATATCTCATTATTTTCCACAGAGTCAAACAGGCATTGAGACTGATGCTCAGATGTCAGAAGCCAACCAAACAGAAGGAGAAGTTAATTACGGGGAAATTAACTTCATCAAAAAGACACTTGAAGATTCCTCTTCGCCAGCGCAGAACAGTGATCAGCAGGAGACGGTGTACGCTCAGGTCAAAGTGTCAACGGCGGAAAGCTCCTCAACACAGACCGCTGAGAGTCCAGAGAGTCTCTACGCTCAAGTGAAGAAAAAATAATGTTTCCTTGTTACATATGAAACACTGAGTTTTTTTGCACAATCAATTAGATCATGTCAGACCTTAAGAGAATCTGCTTCTCTCAATCTGTGGATCCTTTTTGTCACTTTTAATTAAATCCTTTTCAATGATTCAAGATGAATGAATGAATGAATGATGTGATGCCTTCCACCAGGATCAAAGCTGATGCTTATATACTGTATTCCTCAGTTTGAATACATCGTATTATATGTTTAGCAATTAATGCAACATAAATACAAATTAACAAGTTATATAGACAGGAAATACTCATTATATGTAGTTGTAAAAATAAACTCCCACACATGCACAAATACATCACATTTTTTAGGGAATATGTCTAAAAAGGGGTATGAAAAAGTAGAATTAGTTTAATCACAGTCCTTCACATCCAGTGGTTGTTAACATAAATAATCTTCTTGTTTCCTCTGAACCTTCTGAGTCAAAAATGCTTCAAAGTCAAAATTTAAACAATATTATGCCCACTCTATCAGTCAAAGACTTCTGAATATTATGAGCTAATGAATTTAGCATCATTCATCAGCTGCGATATTTGAAATTCGATCTAATCTGGCAGTGTGCGAAGACAGGAAATGATAAATAAACTATTAGTTTGGTCATAAAACCTGCCTTGTGAACCATTCTGATGGCTATTTTTTGATATAAAGGTAATGGTCAGAGCGTTGCCCCAAACTTCAACACAGTAACTTAAATACGGCAAAATTAAGAGCATAGAATATGAAGTTCAGTGTAATTCAGAAAATGTCCAGCATAGCTGAGAACTTCTAATTTAGATTTTACATGTTTTCTGAGTTTTCCAGCAGATATTTTAATCAATCAAAATTTCCAAAAGTGTAATTTCAGTAACTTTCTCCACATTCACATTATCTGTAATTTGTAATTCTCTATTACTCTTATGACTCCCAGATCACATAAATGTGATTTTATTTATATTTAAAAATATAATAATATTAATACCTTCTTTCAGTTTACATAACCCTGAATGGATTCCTGCAAAGAATTGTTGTGAATTTTGTTCAAAAAAATAAATGCATCGTCTGCAAACAGAACTAAATTAAGCATTTTTGAAGCCTCACAAATATTAGACATTGTACAGAAGATAAACAGTGTTGGTCTCAATACTGACCCCTGCAGGCCACCATAAACAATGTGCAAGCATGATGACAATAAGCCACCCACTTCATTTGTACAAATCGTTGCCTTTTGTTGAGATAACTTTTCATCCAGTGTAGAACTACAACTCTTATACTAAAGCACTCCAAGTTCTTGAATAATATTTCATTCAAGAACTTGTATCAAACACTTTTTTGAAATGAATAAATGTTTTTTTGTCTAACAAGCTGCTGATTTCCTCTAATATTATTGCTATGAATCTTTGTGACCTAAATCCACATGGACTCTCAGAGAGAGTTAATGTTTACCGATAAATCTATCCAGTCTGCCAATAAATAATTGTTAAAATAAATTTATGGAAGTAAAGAAACAGTTCCATAATTTGTGAAATAGTGTCTGTCACCTGATTTATATGTTGGGATGACGTTTGCAATTTTCATCTTGTGTAGAAATTTACCAGTCTGATATTACAGGCTGCAGATCTATTGTCACCATCTGTAGCCAAAACTACCAAACTACAGTTTATATTATATATTACCTTCTAGTTTTACATCTATTGAGGATATTTATAACCTCTATTTCTTTCACGCTTGTGAGAAACTTTGAATGCAGATTTTAATGTCTCATTCAGTGCTTCATCTGCAATAAGATCTGAGATGTTTTTTCTTCCAATTTATCTTTTATGCTCTCAAAGGAATCATCATTGTTTGTGAAATATTTAATCAAGCAAGTGAGTCTGGAGTTGTTCCAAAAAACATCATTTAATATGTTCTCAAAATTACTGATGTTATTTTATTTCTCCAATAGTGTGCTATTGTATTCTTGTTCAGCTATGTTTATGTTTTCAGCTTTTATTTTTTTTATCTTTTAAGATATGTCTGTATGGTGTGTTCGTTTTATTTTTTTTTCCACAGTCCCTTCATAATCCACACGTCTATTATAACTTTAATGACTAAACTTTTTCATTGGACAGTTGTTGTCATATAATGGTTTAAAATTGTACAGAAAATTATCATATGCGCTATCAGTGTCATCTTTTTTCAGTACTGATTTCTTTTTTTTTCTGTAGATAATTAAGTTGAGGAATGAACTGAAAAAAAGGGAATGGAGCTCTAACTTAAATAACTGAGTTAGCTTGTTACAATTAATCCAATTAAGTTTGTCAGGCTTAATTTATTGATGTTTGTTTAGCATGACAACTTAATGAACTTAATATTTTTGTTTGGATGCATCTAGTTTGGCCCTGCGACAGACTGGCGACCTGTCCAGGGTGAACCCCGCCTCTCGCCCGGAACGCAGCTGGAGATAGGCACCAGCAACTCCCGACCCCACAAGGGATAAGGGTGCAAGAAAATGGATGGATGGATGCATCTAGTTTGATTATTAGTAACAACAAATCTCAGATTTTTTTTTTTTAAGTTGGAGCATGTGTTTTCTTTCTTTCTGTGTATCAATGTGCATCCTCTTTTGAAGAAGGAAGCATAAATACAGCCGTTGTCTTTGACACAACGTCATATTTTTAAAATAGAGAAGTTGGTCAGTGGATCCACAGCTCATCAGATGAAACTTACACATTATTTGACTGAAAGGTAAATCCTTGAACATTTTTGGCTTCTGATTCAGATGAGAGAATGCTTGTGTTTATTTATTTATGACTTTGAGTCAAAAACCCACATGGCTTTTTACTTTGAAAACATTTTAAAATTGGTTCAAACTGTGGTTTTCTTATTGTATTTTATCTTCAAATTATTTTCAAAAGTCCCCGGTTTATCTGAAAAGAAACCTGTGTTTTATTCAGCAGTGATTTTGATTTAAAACACAAATAGTAAACTGTAACTCTCTGATCTTTTTGTCCAGTCTAAGGGAGTCTGATGGCAGCTCTGTGTGTGACAGTGCTGACAATCAGCATGTTGATACATAAACCCTCCAACCAAGCGTGCAGAAAATAAGCTTAATTTTGCAGATAGACGGGTCTACAAAATACTGACCTGATTTTCTACTTGCTTGGTTGGAGTGTTTTCAAAGAAATTTCTAGTTTTGTTTAACTTTGTTAAGATGTGCTGACAAAGTAAAATAAAATAAAAATAAAACAAATAATGCATATCTTGGTCATGTAATGCAAAACATATTCCTTTTAACATCAAAATGTAGTTTTGTTTCAAGTCATTTTGGGCATAAATGTGTTAATGTTGGACATTACAATCACAACCACACCTTCTTAATATTGATAATCTTCATATTTTCATTTATTTTATTATCATTAGTTACAAATGACATCAACTTCAAATCTGTCAAAAACTGTTTCTACCTTTTCTTACCCTGTACATTGGTGAGTGGAAATATAAATCTATTTTTTCAAGGATTTATCTGCACACAACACATCAGATTGTGCACAGTAAGAATTGTTGTGAGGAGATGCGAAGGGAAACAATGCAAATTTCTATTCATTGTTTTTATGCACTTTGTTCTCTGCCAAACCATGAATAGTTCAGAAGGAGACATACATCTGCCTGTTTCAGATAAAGGCATTGGAAAAAAAAGCCTTCTTCTTCTTTTTCTTGTTCTTCTTTTTTTTTCTTTACAATCGAAAAGAAGGCTGACAGAAAACAAGCTGCAATGCTTCTTCTTCTCTGTGCTCCATGTTAATTCAGAGAATTTATTTCCATGTGAAAATAAATTGTCATACAAAAATTGCATCCTCTTTTAGAAGAGGGAACAAAAAGATTGTGCTTGATTTCACGCAACATAAGCTTTTAAACAAACAGATCTGCATGATTTTCTTATCGCCAGATGGTTTTTAACACATTCCTTGATTTGGAGAAATTTTATTTTATTGCTTAAATCCTACATTGATTGGGTAAGAAGTGAACATCTTTATGAATTATACAGCTATTCACATTTGCTATGACTCTGTTAGCTCAATTCGTCTGCAATTGCACTATTACAGAGTAATTATATTTTACTCTGTAATAGTTTGGTGTAAATAGTTTTCCTTCACTTCATTGTGTGTTTCTTATTTGAGTTCAATCAGTTGATTCCTACTTCTTACACACTAAAGTCTGTCATTCTTCTTTATTTCCTAGTTTATATTAGTTTGGTTTTAATTCATTGTCAAAGACGATGCAAACTTTGTTCAAAAGAGACTTTAATTGAAAAAACTGAAATGTAATTTTTTCCTGAAACCTTCTCCAGTTTGACAGATGAAGGTCCATCAGACTCTGATGGCGGCTCTGACTGAGAACATGCTGACAGTCAACATGTTACTGAGTGTCTTGTTTCTTCCAGGTGAGATGTTTGTGCTCTTCTATTTGGAGCAAACACATGAATAATTTGTAGTCAGAAATGTTTGATCCTGATATTGTTTAAAGGGTTCACATGTAACATGATAAAACTGAACTGGAGATTTTTGGATTATGAACTTTCTATACAGGCAGATTTTGCTTCAGATTATATTCATTTTTATTCTGGTTTACAGGTGATTTGGCTGATTACTGTTTTGGTGCAACACCAGCCCTCAGGATCACTACACCAAATAACATGGAAGCTCTGACTGGATCTTGTTTGCAAATCCCATGTACCTATGACACACAGCATCCTACATATGACAGCAGTAAAACTATCTATGGAGTTTGGATGAAAGGTGCCATAGATTTCTCTTTACATCCAGAGGTCGTTATTTTCAACAGCAGTGGCTCAGTAAACACGTTTCCACTGGAAATAATTGGAAACCTGAGAGAAAAAAACTGCACCACTCTATTTCCCAATCTAACAACAAGTCACACAGACAAATATTTCTTCAGAATTGAAAACTATCCATTTAGAGCATCAGCTTGTGCTGATCCTCTTCAAATAAAAGTTAAAGGTAAGATTTTTTTTTTGTTTTAATGTGGCATAACATTAATATAATTGCTGCTCTGATGAATATTCAAAATATAGATTTAGTACAACAAGAACACACAGTCTTTCTCAGGATTTTCCAGGTCTTTCAAAAGTGTTAACACATAATATGTCAGATTACTGTTTAAAAGTTTACTTTAATTTCTTTGTGAAAATTTAAGTGCGGCTACTACACAAATAATGTAATTAAGACTGGAACCCAAAAATACAATTATTCAAAGGTTTAATAGATCCGTAGTAAAATAACCTTTCTCTTTTTTCCTTTTGTTTTCAATTTCGTTTATGTAAGCATGATAAATGCAAGGGGATACACTTTAAAATCTTTTGGTTGAATTTGAGGAAAATAGTGTTTGGATATTTCTTATTACCGAATAAATTAAACTTCTTTTAACTACTGTTTAGTACTTTTATGAAGATTGCAAGTCATCTCAGATCACTATCTATTTGATGTGAAACCCCAGATTCTCCTTGGAGTCCCAGCATTAATGTTCCCTCTGACCTGAAGGAGAATCAGTCTGTCACTGTAACCTGCTCAGCTTTCACTCCCTGTCCACACTCACCTCCTGAACTCACCTGGACTCTCCAACAAGACTCTCTCAGACAAACAGAGACAAACACAGATGGAACCTTTACAACTAAAATCCAGGAGAACATCACTCTGTCAGACACACATGATGGATACAACATCAGATGTTCTGCCAGATATCCTGTGACTGGAGGAAACAAGACAGCAGAGACAGAAGTGACTCTCAGTGTTTTATGTAAGTGATCCTGTCAGCAGGTCATGGTTCATCTGTTTCTGATCAATAAAGTTCATGTGTCTCATTTTCCTCAGATGCTCCTAGAAACACCTCAGCATCCATCAGTCCATCAGGTTTGGTGTCAGCAGGTAGCTGGGTGGAGCTGAGCTGCTCCAGCAGAGCCAAACCTCCACCCAGCTTCACCTGGTTCAGGATCAGCAAACATGGAGCCATTAATGTGTCTGTGGGGCCGGTTTACAGCTTCAATGCCACTGAGGGAGGAGAGTATTACTGTGTGGCTACAAATAATCTGGGTAATGAGAGATCATCAGGGATCTTTCTGAGTTTTGAAGGTAAATTGCTGACAACACTGAATGATTTCATTTTAAATCTTTAAAGGACGACCTTAAGTTCTACATGTTGTTTGTTTCATGGAAGTTTTGTCACAGCAATCTGAACACTGGGTGGAAATTTGCATTGGAATCATTCCGATCATCTGTATTGGTGTCGGTATTTGGTGAGTGTGTTCAGCAATTTATTCTAGCAGTATTTATATATGTCTGCACCAGGTCTGAAAGGAGACATTCATGTGATTCATACGGTTTTACCTCTGATTTATTCTCCATAATTTGCTTTGCAGTGGTATCGTTTGCTGGAGGAGAAAAAAGATGACAGGCGCAGCCGTACCACCGCTACAGGTACGAATACGCTGAACAGCGCAGCAGATTCGTCATATGATCGAATACATAAAGATCCCAAAGTTGGGAATTTAATAACAGAATTCAGTTTCAAACTTTCTACTTTCACAGATTGAAAATAGTGAAGAGTCTACAAGAAGCAGAGAAGAGGAAGAAACAGAACAAACCCTCCATTATGGAGAGATTCAGTTTCTAAAGCGAAACCCTGAACCATCCAACTGCAGAGTGGAGCTGGACATGGTCTACTCTCAGGTTAAAGTACTTGAGCCAGCAAGTCGTTTGAGGCAAATGGCTGATGACCCAGAATGCCTCTATGCTCAAGTAAGACGTTAGTATAGGTTTCTATATAGTCAATCCTTTTCAAAATACCTCATGTACAAAAAGGAAGACTTCAATGTGTGAATGCAATGCTTACACTTCCTCAACAGGAAACTCAAACTTGCACACTTCAGCTTTTTTTTTTCCCAGAAGAATATACATAGATGTATGCAAATAGTCACAGAGCTCTAGAAAAAAGGGGAACCTCATAAACCTTTCTGTTCACACATCTGCAGCATACTTGAATATTATACTCTTATGTCGTGCATGTGCCTGAATCCCATGTCAATTTTGTTTCATACAATGACTCGTGATATTAGGCAAAAAAGCTGCATCTTATCGATTTGTATTCTTTTATTTTCAGCTCAGTTATAATCCAATTCGTTGCAATGTACAAGTTTCTTTAAGGTTATGTAGGTTCATACTCTTGGTTCTGCTCTCCCTGTTGATGTGTATCTAATCTCTCACTATTCCAACCAAAACATTCCTGGGTGCATTTATGCTGTTGTTTTCTTTTGAGTTGTGTTACTACAGTTTCTGCGAGTCAACAGGGAGTTTTGAGCATTTTTTTTCTCCTGCTCACGTGCATCACCATCTACGTATTTGCAGAAAGATGTCAATTAAACAATAAATGAAGCCACAATAAGTTATTGTGACTTATGTACGAGACACATTTATTTTTCCATAGGGATTAATAAGGACATTGAAAATACATAGAAATAAAGAATAAATACTTTGAATCTGTGGCCTCTTGGAGCTGTGAGGGTTATGTCACAGATGTTTTTGAACGTCTTCATGAATTATTAGGCAAAATGCACAGAAAAGTCAAAGTGAGACGGACGAACAGATGAAACCTAACAGAAAAAGCCCCCAAAAGGAAGGGAAACATTTCTGCATATTTTCAGTATCTTGTTATAATATCTTATAGTCTCCTTCAGACAGTTTGCAGCCGTCTGAATGTTTGGTATGCTGGTTGGTATGCAGATTTCTAATGTGCATGCCGAACACACAACATTTGTATTATCCTCCAGTTGGAGAACTTCTAATTTCATCTTATTTTTTTCTTATTATGGCCGCAACACTTGGTCATAAAAAAAATACCGAAATATGTACATATAAAATTAAAAATGAACCCTTCCTTACTTCAACAGCCCTATTAAATACCTCCATCTCACCTCTGTCTCCTTTGAAGACAACTGGCAGATCTGGTCCACCTTCCTGAGTGAGCTAGCATCTCAAATATCAAGCGTGTCTATATTTCCAACATCAGGGATAATAGTGCCATCTTTAGGCCACACTACTTCTAAATATAAGGCTGCAGTCTCTCCCTTGCCACTAGGGGCGCTGTAGCTCATCAACAGCTCAACGTGAACAGTTGTTTTTTGTCCCCAGGAAGTTTCTTTCCCAGGTTAGAAAGAGGCCCATTTTCCTCATAGACTGGTTGGTACGCTTATAGTTTTAGTATGAATGGGGTTTTCAACAATTAATCTGATTTAGTGAGTAAAAACCAAAATAAAAATAACTATGACCCATCAAATCCTTGAGTGCAACAGGAGAGTGCATTCAGTCATCTAATGACTATAGACATTGTCAGGTTAACCATTTCAAAATGAAAGAAAGCAGAGAAATATAACATCTTAGCCAATTTTATGTTATGTTTAAATTATATAAACAAAAATCCAATGAAATAGGCACTCTTACATCATTTCAAAGTTATTGCATCAAGCAGATTGTTTTTAATCACCCTTGAAGCTTTACATATAAAACATGAAAGTTAAGATAAAATGCAGATTTAGCCTGTTCTAACCTCACACCATCAGAAAGAAGATTACATGTGATTAATATAGTAAATGATAAAATGTAAAGGTTATTTTGATTGTTTAGCATTTTTTAGATTTTGTCTAACTTGCAGTTCATATGGCTGCCATCCTGACTCAAAGTAAGACAAGTTGAAAATAACCAGATCCAAGACAACAACCAGAGGCAAGATAAGGAAAACAAAACGTTCAAAAGTTATTCCGCTTTTTAGCTTATGTGTCATTTTACCTTGCTCTATTCAGAAAGCTCAAAAACAGTTTTAAGTTCCAATTTGTGTTCTTGTTTACTTTCTGTGAGAGCCAAAACTCACAAATTCAACATTATAGGCAAACTCCAAACTTCATCCTTTACATAAGAAGACACCTGTGGATTACGCAGACGAGAAAAAAACATGTCAAGATCCATGATTTTTTGCAAAAACTAACTCATGGAAAAACAGGATTATCAATGCACAGAAACTTTACTGTGGTACATACCTAGAGTAACAGTGTGTACATCTTACACATCAGCATCTGCAATAAGACAAAAGAAAATCCATTATGTTAGTTTATGAATAACTTTCCAGACAATCATTTTGAAAATGTATGTATACTGTATATCACCAATTAGCTTGCAGCCTAAAGTAAGCTAACGATAGCTTTCAACTGAGTTTCCACAAGGTCCTCTTTCTCATTCGGGTCCCTGTAGTTCAAACAACTTTATCAATAAAGTGCAAAAGGTTAAAAGCAGTACCCCATTCATGGGTTGTTGTCGTTCCCACATGTGTCACTCTGCAAATGTAGCCCTCTCCTTCCACTGGAGTGAAATTCGCGTGCTTGGTGAGGTGGTAGTGCCAGTTCTCCTCAAAGGCCAGGTCAGTCTGCTTGACATCAGCTATTTCCTGTCCATTCTTCAGCAAATCAATTTTGATCTCTGGTGGGTGGAAGCCGCTGACGTGGCAGATGAGGACGTTTTTGTTCCCGTACAGCCCAGGGTTGCGACTGTAGACCTGTACCTTTGGTGATACTGACAACACATACACGGCATTAACACGTCTTCACAAACAACTTCAAAGTAATTCAACAAAATTATGCACTTTTTTTTTAGTTAGTCTTAAAATGGCAGTGACGAATAACAGTTAAGGCATTTGGAAAACTGAAGGTGTGTGCGTTTATTTTATTTTTTTCTTTGCCGCTGTTAGTGACTTTCTAATACAATGTTTCAGGTAGTTACACAACTGCAGAGCTACCTAAGGTGTAAGGAATATTCAGTTCTTCCTCTTTTATCATGTACACAACTAACACATTTCTTTAGGTTGACACATTCTACATTTAATACTAATGCACAGTCATCCCTAAGGGCCAATTAAAGAACACCAAAGAAAATGTGTTTGCTTTCAAAACTCGTCTCACAATTTTGCAGTGACTAATTAAAGCCACTGACATCTTTGTTTGGGAATGTTTCTCTTACTAACGTAACCAACAGCGGATGGACCTGTTTGAGTGGAATGAGGAACAAGGTTGCATTTGAACGTAGAAGCAGAAACATCAAACACTGTCCCGGCCGAGAGAGAATCTCAAAAGACAAGACGCCAACAGAAGTTGTTTTGAACAGACGGATGGGAGGCAACAAAACCAAACTCTACAGCCCCAACCATACATTCCTGCTCAGGAATACAATTTACCACAATTACAGTCCAACAGTCCTCTTAGGATTATTGTTTTCTAGTAACTCGATCTGCCAATAGTTGGTGTGGCCTCACCATTGCATAGCCATTGAAAACAAAAACAAGCTGCACTTTGTACCCAGCTAAAGTCCATAATGAACATAAAACTCTTGGACTTTTACATGTTTTACAATCTTATGCAGAAGACCCAATCTCAGTCTCTTAAGGTGACTATAAAAACCTCATAACATTCTTACTTCATGGATAAAATTGAAAATATGAAGAACATCTTGATTATAATGTACTTTATAAATTATGGCAACTTTTTTCTCATAAGTAACAAGTTCTCTGAGACTCAATCAAGGTGTTGTTTGATACAGCAAAACCATTTCACAAACTCCATGCCCATGACGAGTTAATAAACGATGGATAAGAACTGGTTCTAATCACAGCAGTAACTTTAGTGTAGTCAGGAACAGGTATTGCCGCAAAGTGAGCAATTTTGCATAACACACTCAGGGCTTCCCCTAGTGTATAATAAACCTGGCGGGCCACCAGGCTAAGCATTGCCTATTTATTTAAGTCTTTTTAAAATGTTTGCATTTTTTCCAGACTTTATAGTTGGTGTTCAGGCATTAATCTTCCAATAATACATAATTATCAAGTGATATTTTCACATTTTTTGACTACCCTAAAACCCAACCACCGAGCTTATATGTTTTCTGGGGGAAACCTTGACACTGAATCTGACTAGATTGCTATATAACTAGAATCAAATTGAAATGTATGTAATTTAATTTGAATAGGACTGATTTTATTTGACATTTTTGATTTGAGCCTATTTGCATTGTAAAGTGACATTAGCAATAAAACTACAACAGTTAATTTTTGACTCATATGTGCCATTATTTCACATCTATTCTCTAGGTTTATACATGGGAACATAAGGAAATGTGGTTAAACACCAGGCAAAACCCCTATAAATAAACAGTAATAACAAGTAATCTTAACAGAAAGCTTTTTCTTTTCATCATTGAATACATATGCTAATAGTTTATTAATGTAATATGGTAAACTTGTCTTATTTAATACAAACATCCTATAAATGCAGTTGTATTTTTCAGAAATACACGAAACTGTACAGAATATAGGGAAAAAAAGCTAGTCATATTCCTTTAAAATTAGTGTTTGTAGGCTACTTTTCTAAATAAAAGAGACAGTGAGCGACATGCTTGTTTTTATTTTAAGAAAGCTTCTTACAGCTATTCTAAAACAAATGTGTCAGTCTTATATTAAGCTGACTCACTGCACGAATAAATTAGTAATTTATCAGGGTTATATCTTATGATTAGGACCGATTCTGTACATTTTCGAGTCTTCTTCCTTGTCCACACAGAGCCATTTCTGTACAGCACACCCGCTGAAACAAAAACAAAATACGGTACTCAACTAAATTACCTGTTTTAGCCATAACAGCACAAGACGAGTAGAGAACAATGACCAGGAAAACCAACTCCTTCATGATTCTTTGTTTTAAGACGGTCTCTGGCAGGAGAAGGTCCTTTCTCTTCGTATAAAAACGACGGCAAAAACTGCGCAACAACTCGAACCGAAAGTAAAATGTTGGTAAGGTGAAGTACAGCCAGATAAGACTAACCCCGCCCTACAAAGTCACTGAAGGCCACGTGACATTCCCTCAACCAATAAGGAAATTTAAAGAAACTGTTGCCAGGTGGAATTTACATTAAATGATTGACGTTTTCTTCTTTTTAGTTTTCTGGGTAGCAGGCAAACAATGAAAATGTCTTACCGCCATCTAGTGGTCAAAATGTTAATTAAAATCAGCTTGGTTATAATTGGACCGATCAAGTAATATATAAAATGAACAAATAATTGAGAAGTTTTGAGTTAGTTTGTAAAATATCAATCACATAAGATTTTATTTATTTTAATTTTTTTCAAAATATTTGTTTGAGATGTCTGACCTTAATTTATCATGATGACGTAATCTCATGGCAAAATGACATGAACGAGTTCGGTACTGTTAGAGAGATAGAGAATCACTCTTTTTCTTTCCAACACAGCAGTAAAATCTAGTTGTATTTTCTTCCCCCTTTTATTTTTCTTTTCTTTTCTTTTTTTTTACCACACAAAAGAAAGCATGGTCCAAAAATAGTCCTGGTCATGTTTGTTCTTCTTTAATCTGACTATTTACATAAAAATACTATTTGTTGACCTGAAAAGATCTCATCATCGGTCGTTTGAATCTGGAGATGTATTTATACTGTTAAAGCTCAATACATCTTCAATCTTGGTAACTTGTTGTGTAAGAATATTTGAAATTTACCCCAAAACATTGTTTGGATTTTGAATAAACACAATACCCTGTTATCTGGGAATTTATGTTAGGGTGCTGAAGTGGTGGTTTGCCTCATAAATAGATAATTGTGGGTTTCAGGATTATTATTATTATTTACCATATTCACAGTTTGCAGAGAGTTGTATTTTGTCATGGTGAGATTTTCTTGAGGAAACTATTACATACTCTACTAAAGAAATCAATCTACAGGTCCACTGACAGTGTATAATAGCAAGACTTTTGCTGATGGGGCTGAATTACTTTAAAAAGATACTTCCTGTTTCACAGCATAAGGAAGGAAGACAATACATAACCAATCTATTTAACCAGTAACACCTGGTCTGAGGGCAAGACTCTAGTTTTGTTATCTGCTCAATAACGTTAAATAATAAACTACCTGACTTGTTGAAATCTTCAGCTTTGGTAAGAAAATATTGTTGCAATATTTGAATTTGTCATTTTATAACTTAAAAATGTGTAATTTCTACTCACTTATTCATTGTTTTCACTTCTGGATTAAAATGTTCATTTTCATGTTGATAACTGCTTTGGTTTTTAAGAAATTTTGTGTCACAGTTTTAATCTTGTTTACAGTCAGAGAGATTAAGGATTTTGATGGCAGCTCTGTCTGAGAAAATGCTAACAATTAGCATGGTACTGAGTGCCTTCTTTTCCCAAGGTGAGCTTTCTGTTAGCTTCCTTTCTTTTGGAGAAACCATTTCTAGTCTAAGATATTTAATTCTGATATTGTTTAATGATACATGCTTCAGCTAATAAGGCGTCTGTGGATCATGAACTTTTTCTGCCAGCAGATTTGGCTCCACATGATGCTCATCATCATTGAAATTGCTTCTTTTGTAAAGTGGCTTGAGACAATAGTTGTTGTGAAATGGTGCTTTATAAATAAACTGAATTGAAATGAACCATAAATCTGTTTGGTGCCAACAACAGCTTCAGCTTTAAACGAATAACATACAAACTACATTTTGGTTTGTCTGAATACGGAACTTACATTTTGAAACAAACCCCGTTTTAACTTTAGTGCTGTCAAATATTCTATAACACACAAATTTTGTGCTCATTCCATGCAACAGGTTACATTTTTAAATTAAGAGCAGCATTCTTTATTTTCATCCTCGTATTGCTTAAAGCCCTATTAAAACTCTGTTCTCACCCTTAAACAATGTACACTTGCTTACAAAAATACATTGTTCCCATTGCAACCTGCACTTTTGCTCTCAGATTGCATTTTACTCTTAGAAATGCTGTATTGTTTTGCATTATGAAATAATACATAACACGATTTAATTCTCCTGAAGACCGTATTTTGTTCCACTCTTGTGATTTGATAATACTTCACATCTTTTGTGTTAAAATGAGACCCTTGAAGGTTTGCTTTGAGTTTTCATCTTGAGCCAACAGACTCAGATAGCAGTAGGCAAGAGCGACAGTGTCTCTTTACATTCCTCTTTAAAATAGAATTTTGACTCTGTTTTTTAGGCGCTTTGGATGGTGTCATCATGAACCACAGCTGTTCATCTCATCGCCACAAACAATGACGGCACTGAGTGCGACCTGTTTACACATCCCTTGTAAATTCAGAGTCAAACCAGAGGAAGAACTTGATGCTGGGAAACCCATCTATGGAGTCTGGATTAAAGATGACGTGAGGTTTGCACTAGCTCCACAAAATGCTGTATTCAATAGTAGTAAATCCGTTAACATCTTTCAAATGAACATCGCTGGAAATCTGAGAGAGAGAGACTGCACCACCATTTTCTCTAATTTATACGCAAATCAGTCAAACATATACTTCTTCAGAATCGAGAACGGTCATTTTATGAGCACAGCCTCCTGTAATCCTCTTCAAATTTGAGTTCAAGGTAAGGCAATAACATTTGAAACTTCATGATACCTTTCTTCTTATTACAATCACAAACTTCAGTGTATTTAGATAAAATGCAATATACAATAATGTCGCTCAATTCTTATCTTCCTTCGGAGCGCTGTCTGGGGTTTATCCCATAGTGCTCGATTTCTCATTTCATCTTAGCCAATCCATGAACACAAGAAGGGGGGAATCACTGTATTGTATTACTCTCTGAAAATCTGGCAGAGGGTAGCTCTTTATATTTTATGATAACATAAAATTTTAGTGATATACTCTGACTCTTGTGGTTGTATTGTATTAAAAAAAAAGAAGTGTAAGAGCTGTAAATATTTTTGCAAGGCAGAAGGAGGATTGACCTTGTTCCATAAACAAATTAGTGTGTTTGACCTTCTCTTTAGTGATCATGTTTGCTTTCAAATCCCAGATTCTCCTTGGAGACCCAGCATTAATGTTCCCTCTGACCTGAAGGAGCATCAGTCTGTCACTGTAACCTGCTCAGCTTCCACTCCCTGTCCACACTCACCTCCTGAACTCACCTGGACTCTCCAACAAGACTCTCTCAGACAAACAGAGACAAACA